>CM064861.1:86230696-86251765 GCA_032719365.1 Prinsepia uniflora
ATTGTGGAGTCAGATTCATTGAAGTTGATTCAGTTGTTACGTCAGAAGGGTAATGATGGTATTATAACTAATATCTTTCATAATATTCATGTGCTTTATGAGTCGTTTGTGTCTATTCATTTTTAATTTGCCTCTAGGGCTTATAACATGATAACTCATATTTTGACCAATCTGTGAAATGTAAAAGAGGATATCATGCTTTGCCAGATTTGGAGTTAGATTGGTTGTTTAACCTTCTCGTCAATGATTTTGATGTTTTCATTCAGATTTAATTTAATAAAGATGAATTTCCAATTAAAAAAATCGTCAAATTAATTATCTTCTTAATCTTTTTATTTTTTTTTCCAATGACACAATGATGTTTGTAGTTCGCCCAATTTACCTCTTACGTCAAGTTAACAGTTTTAAGACTAACGCGAAATGTGTGAAATTCATCCTGAAAAAGGTGTTAATCATTCAATATAAGAGAATCGAGATTATTTTCAGTAAAATTTTGGATTTGGGAATACGTGACCAATATAAAGTACTAATTCGTACATTGCAGAGATCGCTTGATGAGTTTCGGAATACATGGCAACAAATGAAAGAAAATAAATGGATACTAGTGGTGAATTCATGAACTCTGGTTGCAGCCTTCAAGTTTGTGGGAAATGGCGGGTTTCGTACATATATATCATGTCGCAAGATACAGCTAATCACAGGATCGACTTAGAAAATTGAAATATCACTTAGATTAAAATTTATCTCAAATTTTTATCATTTATTATATGGAAAACTGTCTTTTCACCGACTTAGAAAGATTAGATCGAGAAAGGCATGTTTGAGGCAAATTCAACATGAAAGGCATGTTTGTGGCTGCTCAGGAGATCCAGAAGTTTAAAATTTGACCATTAACAAGCTCAGAAACTCGGGCAACGCTTCTACATGTGACCGTGGCTCATTCACCAAATACATGTATGCGTGCTGTCGACTTAATTGATTGGTATCACTATCATATTATGATCGCATCTCCAGCAGTCTCTTAAAATCAAAAGAACGAGTTGTTGTGAACGATCTGTAGAGCCGATCCAAACGTTTGAAGGTCTGAAGCAAAAATAGAAAATATGCTCTTAATTGATACACCTAATTATTAAAATGTAAATTTTTATAAACTGATTATTTAAGTTTTATACAATGACGCCTCATTAAAACCTTCGATGGCGAAAACTCATTATGATATTATACTTGACAAAGAAAAATATGAATACAACTTTGTGAAACTTGGGCTTTCGAAAAATGAAGAGTTTTTACAGGTGAAACATATTACAAGCATTAGCCATATAGTTACATGGGCTCAGTCTAGGTCCTTGAAATTTGATGTCCTTCGATTTCAGTAACATGATCAGTTAGGAAGCGTCCAGTGTGCTTTTCTGGCTTATTCTTGTTCCTACAATGTAGAAACTGTTCCCGGAGACTACGAACAAGCTCATTAAGCCGCTGAATGTTCTTTTCTTGCAATAATATGATCTGCAACAAGAGAGATGTCATAAATATCAACGACAATTGTACCAAACCTCATCAGCCACACAAGGCGTTCTTGATATGTAATGTAGATTCACTCGGAAGATGGGTTTGAAACAGATCAAGAGAGAAGATTAACAATTCAATTTACACCATGGTATATTAATTTCAGATACCCCGAAAGAGGATTCCTTTCATCTACGCAACAATGAAATCCATAATAACACTGAATTAGTCCAGCCAATGTCGATTACGGCCACAAGATTCATCGGAAGAGAGAGACTCAGATTACAGTAACATCCATAGGGAAAAAGAATCATGGCAAAACTACAAAGTCACATAACCATCGGATATTATAATTTTTCAGGTGAAAAAGAAAAAGATTCCATTTTTACTTATACTAGAATTAGAGCACCCAACTTAAGTTATTTTAGGCTATGTTAGAGATGAGGAACTTCAAAGTATCAAGGTATTCAGGCTAAATTAGTTTAAAATGTACCATAAAACATCAGATGGAGGGATTGCAAAAAAAAATAAAAAATTGATGCAATGCAATGCACTAAGAGGGATTTGTAAGTAGCAAGTTGATAAGTGTTGCCTGCAAATCTTTTGTTTAGTGGTTTTCTTATACACATATAGTTCATTTTCAATTCCTCCATCTGATTGTCCTTATTGTATTTCTATAGCCTAAATCTCTTGGTACTTTAAAGTTCATCCAAACATAGCCTTAAAGCACTATGCATAGCTTGTTTCCCTTTCCTGATAGAATTAGAACATCCAACCCCAAGATTTTTTAGTAAACGTTAGTAAAAAAATTGAACATAAATACTCATCTGAAGCTTCAATCCTTTCAACCTTTCTCATGCTAACAACACATATAGACTTGAGGACTAGACAAGAATCTCCTAATAGCGAAAGTGTCAGCATCTTGTAATTATCACTTACGCTCAGAAGAGTACATATGTTTTTTTCTTGAAAATATCTATTGTATTGCAATTTTACACAAGCAATCTTATACGTGTAAAATAGCCTACATAAATTTCTTGTTTGAAAGGAGAACAGTTCATGCTTGTTTGAAAGTTAATGATAGAGAAAGTAAGTTTCCCAGCTTCATCAATCGAAAACGAATAGAAGGGGAACACGTGAAATTCGACACTATTGGTGGCCGTTGCTCGTACCTAGTGACCGTCCCTATGCTCGGGGCGCTTCCCTCCTACCTGGTGGTTGTTCGCGGGCAGCCTCGGTGGCCATCGTACCTGGTGGTTGTTTGTGACTAGTTCGTCTGAGCTCAGGGGAGGACGAGTTCGTACTTGGTGGCTGTTCGCGGGGCACGTCGGTCGCCGTCGTACCTTGGTTTCGAACGAATGTCCGTCGCTCGGTGGCAGTCCATCGCACCTGGGTTTCAAGGTCGTCTTCAGGCTCACCGATCATCTTCAGGCTCACCGATCATCTTCAGGCTCGCGGTTGCAGAGATGAAGGTGTTCCACGCCAATTGTAATTGGTTTGATATTGAATTGTTGATGATGTGGTTATTTTTGTCCACATCAGCGTTGATGTGGATTTTATTTGGATTTGAATATTTATTTTATATGCTTAGCTATACTAAATGACTAATTTAATCCTTATTTTAACATTTTAGATGGGAAAAAATCAAATTGGAATGAGAATGAAAGTTTGGAGTGCATTTTGACACAAAAATATATTCGACGTGCATTTTGACACAAAAATATATTCCACGTGCATTTTGAGACTAAAATAATAGTACAGAGTGCAGTGTGAGTAAAAAGCCAAAAAAAAAACAAAGACAAATACAAAGAAACAAAATCACAAGCTTGTAGTTGTAGCCGAGAAAAACAAATGATCACAGTTTAAATTATATCAATCAGCATTCCCCCTATTCGTCATTTCAGAATCAAAGGAAAGGGGAGGTTCAGAGTAAAGGATACGTGCTAAAATATGGCTTAAAAATGAAGACGAAGAAAATAATGGAATTAGGAAGGGACTTCTTACCCTCTCTTTTACTGTTTCTTCCCTATTTGAGATTTGATTCTGCTTTTCGTTGATGCTTGGAACTGTGTCAGGGTCAGGCAGAAGTTCTTGCTTCCACTCAAACTGGGAAGTGATTATGAGAATAAGAAGCAGAAAAACAAGTAACATGGGCCTTGAGATCCTTCACGGTCCTAATAAACCTGTTCAAAAATTCAAACCAGATCCTTCACGGTCCTAATAAACCTGTTCAAAAATTCAAACCAAGAAAAACAACTATCACAAACAAGGCTAGTCATTCATGATACCCCTTTCCAAAAAAGAATCTACCGTTACTCAGCGTAAATGATTAAAGCAACCAAAAGTATATTTAGTTTATAGTCTTTGAAAAGATTTTAAGAAAATCAATATTAGGTCCTGTTCTCATACTGGTAACTAGAAGTATGAGGAAAAATTTCTAGCGCTCCCCTTCAATAGAATTAAAGGCTGTTGATACCATATCGGCCCAGACCAACCTGAAGACCCTGACCAACCAGAAGACCCAATCCCCTGCCAATTACCATATTAGCCCAGATCAACTTCGAAGGCCCATCCCTCTATCGGTCGGCGCGTCGGCTCTAGACCGACTAGGAGGCCCAGTCCACTGTCAACACTATGTCAAGCCCAGACTAACCTTACATGCCCAACCTTCTGTCGGTCGACACGTTGGCTTAGACCGACCCAAAGGCCCAGCACTTCTGCCCAACATATCTCCACAAGCCCAAGGGTCCAGGCTCACTCAAGTGAGCAAACCCTAGTAGGGTCTGGCCAACGCCGATACGTGGACAGCCCCCACTTTCCACGTGTCGGTCCCACAACAATTGAAATTTTTCCCACATCAGGATAATTTATTTATTATACTCCCCACACCCATACAAAATGGTCCATTTATCATATAAAGGTAACTAAGCATTGACTATTCACTATTCCTTTACACTATACTATTCACCATTCCACTTACATCTCAGACTGACCACTAACTTGGGCGTCGGAGTACCCTTGGGCTAGTACCACACCGGTACCTATACTCTGACTCAACAACTAGTTTCGTTTCTTTCAGGTTTATTGGAAGGCACGTGGCAGAGAAACATTCGCTCCCTAAGTTGGCACATATTGTGCATCAACAATTTAGCATCGTCTGTGGAAAACTGACTAAATTTGCCCTCCATTCTACTGAGCTGAGCACCACGTTCCCCTCTCATCATCCAAGCATGCAAGACAACGCGAACGGTGAAGCTACACCCGTACCTGGTCGAGGATTGAGGGACACCTCCCTCGAGGTGCTCTTGGTGTTGAAAAAGTTATAACGCGACATTCCGAAATCAGGGCCAACGTCACGCAGGTCGAGGTGCACTACACTGAGCTCAGCTAGTAGTACACCGAGGTTGTAGCCCAGCTACAAGCCACACAGGCCGAACTGAACACCCGTCGCGCTCAGGACGAAATCTGTGGGGTCGACGAGTCGTGGCCGACTGTGCCGAACGCGCTGAGAAGATCCACCGAGCAATCGATAAGGGTAAGGCCGCCACAACGGTCGCACCGACTGATAAAGCTCAGAAACTCCTGGTCATACCCGGGAAGGGCGCTCAGGGAACTAGGATCTACCGTGATGCTCGCGAAGCCCTGAGCAGCACCTCTAGACTAGAGCGCAAACAGCTCAGCCCGATCCAGCTCGAATTCCCTTGGGAAAAATGTCTACCGACAATGGAGCAGACCGATCGGATACATCCCAAAACTGGTCCACGGCAAAACTCCCGCACTGAGAACAACGCCCTCATCTTAGTCACGGAAAGGGCGGACTCTTCCCAAGAAATCCTCAGTGCACGGCGATCTGATTGGCCCCCGCGCAACAACAGGTCTAGGAGAAACTGAGGGAACTCATCACGACGGGATACACATAAGCCTCCTCAAGGCACCGATTGCCCATGCCCAGGCAAGGTCCACAATGCCAACTCGATAGTCCAACAGCTTCTTGACCGAGTGAGGTGCCTCAAGGCTGAGAAATGAATGCCACCGACACACATTTAGGACGGACCCAGCTTAGGCCCTTTCACAGACCAAATCAACTATTTCCAGCACGGTCACATGATTAAGCCTCTTAAGATTCCTCTATACACGGGACAGACAGACCTGATCTGTTGCCTTCATGAGCTGGACCGACGAGGCCCACTGCCTAATCTTCAGCTCTACCTTCATCAAGACCGCAATCAACTGGTTCAACCGATTAGTGGCCGGTTCCATAGATTCTTTTGCACAGCTCACCAGGATCTTCCTGAACCAGTTCATGATCCAGACTGACAGACTCTTCTCGATCGAGGACTTCTTCCTCCTAAAGTAAGGAGAGACATAGACATTGCGTGAGTATGCTTCCCGTTTTAACCTGGAATACTCTCGGTGCACCGAGTTTGATGACAAGGCAGCTTTCACCGCTTTCAAGGGCCGTCTGCGCGAATCACAATTCAGGTACGCCACACACACCCAAGGTTGGTCTACTTACAATGAATTGATGAAACAAGCGGCGATTCATGCCAAGGCCGAGCTGCTGACTAGTAAGGGCAATGCTACAACGGCCAACACCTACCGGCCCAGCACTGGGGACTCGGTCAACACATACCGACCGAGCCACTCCAACCCCCAATCTATTCCTCAGCAGGCTGCCCCTAGCCAGATTCAACATTAGAACTCCCCGAGTGGGAAAAGAAAGGAATACAATACTTCCAATAGCCTGGAAAAGAAGGGCAAGAACCAGGGCCACCATCAGAGACAGGGCCAGCAGGAACACAGGGCTAACAAACACTGTACCGAGCGCCCTCCTCCTCAGTCCAAGTATGAAACTTACATGATTCTGAACACCTCCTATGAGAATGTGCTGATGAACGTGGAGGGCATGATCCCCAAGCCGACCTGGACCCCCAGCACAAGCCGACTGGCCAAGAACACTGGTGTCTACTGCCAGTACCACAAGTACAACGGTCACAACATCGACCAATGTGTGGCCTTCAGGGACCTGGTGGAGGCATTGGTCCGAGATGGCAAGATCAACCTGTTCTTGCAAAACACTCCATAGAAGCCCCGACATCCCCAGATCAACACTATCACTGGCGCCACTTTCATCTCCTCACCATTGGCATCAAACTGAGCAAGAAAAGACTTCCTTCGCACCATGAAGCATAACCAGCAGGTCTTACAGGTCGCGGAATGGCAAGCGTAGAAGGTGGCACACATCAGTTGGGAAGCCATGTCTTTGTCGGAGGAAGATGAGCGCAGGGGATCTACTCGAACGACAACCTGCACATCATCCGAGCCATCATCCATAACTTCGATGTCAGCCCCTCATCCTCCACACTGACGGCTCAGCTTGCCACAGTGGTTCTGGCACCGGGCTCTTCCTGACCACCCTAGACAAGCACCGACTAGAATATACACTTCGTTTCATATTCAAAGCTTCCAACAACGAGGCTGAATACGAGGATTTTCTCGTCGACCTCCGCCTAGCCAAAACATATGCAGGTCGAGCAGATACAGGTATACAGCGACTCTCAGCTCGTGCTCAATCAGGTCAACGATGAATTTGAGGCCAAGGACACTTCCATGACACTGTACATCACAGCGATTATCTTTAACGGTTTCCACGCCCATACCATCACACGGATCCCCCGATCTAAGAATAATCATGCAGACGCACTAGCCGAACTTACCTCCTCTTTAGACGAACGGATCGGTCGACGCGTCCCAGTTGAGGTCTTACACCAACCGAGCACCTCCCCTTCCTTTGTTCTCTACGCCAACACCAGCTCAACCTAGATGACCCCCTCTCATCCACTTCCTCACCGACACGAGCATACCAACCGACCAGTTCGATACTAAACGAATACACCGACAGGCCACCCGATATACCCTAATCACTAGTCAGCTATACAAACGTGGCTATACACTCCCACTGCTCAAGTTCATTGATTCGTAGGCCGAGAAATTCTTCTGGAAAGAAATCCACGCTGGGGTATACGGCAACAACTCGAGCCCCCGATCACTTGCTCACAAGGCCTTCCGCCAAGGATTCTACTAGCCGACCATGCATGCCGACGCGGATGATCTCACTCGGCATTGCAACAAATGCCAACGCTTTGCCCTATTCATCTTACTCCCGCCTGAGAACCTGACGCCCATGCTCAGTCCATGGTTTTTTGCTCAATGAGGACTCGACCTAATCGGCAAGATGCCGACAAGCAAAGGACAGACTAAGTATGCAATTGTCGCAGTCGACTACATCACCAAATGGGTCGAAGCCAAGGTCCTCGCCTCTATCACCACTGTCCAGATCGAGACTTTCATTTTCCAGAATATCATCTTCCGGTTCAGCCTCTCGCACACAATCATCACCGACAACGAAAAAATTTTTGAGAACGCTCTCTTTAGAGCCTTCTGCACTTAGTATGGCATCAACTTGTGCTTTGCTTCCCCAGCTCACCTTCAGTCCAACGGACAGGCCGAAGCCGTCAACAAAATCATCAAGCACACCTTGACACTCGTACTAAACACCAACATGGTACAAGGGAACCAACAACATTCCACAATGCACTCCGGTCGGTTAATACAAACCCAGTCCATCCAGACGGCCATTACCCGATAACTCGGTCAATTGACCTAACCCGACATACCGGTCCATTGCACACAACGGTCGGTCGGTCCACATACGAGTAGGCTGAGCACACATACGCTCACACCACTTGACAGGACCCATCCCGATTATCCCTCGATAATCGCGAAAGATCCTGCTCCCGTCTGGCCATAACGTTAAAAGGCCAAAAGAAGTTCAGATATATATATATATAGATACACAACACAACAAACAACACACATAGTCAGACCAGGGATAGGTACGTCTTTAGGACCGTTGACTACCTCAGTTGTCAACCGGTTTACAGAGCATAAGAAATATTTACAGACAAAGATCAAAATCCTACGCGGTCAGATACTTGAGTACGCAACGATCTGTTTATTCCTCAACCTCGATACTAGCCTCAGTACCTGTGCACTGGCCTGGAGGGTACAAAAAACATTAAAGGTGTGAGTGGACAAAAATAAAGGTTTAGAAATACATTTATCAAAACTAGTCTTACCCTCCAGTTTTGTAAACATGCATGCATATCATATAAAATATGAGTCATATAAATCAAAGTAAAATAAAACAGCTAATACAGTTCAAAATCAATCATGATACCACCATCCTCAACATCCAATCTCAATATCCAATAACCCGTCACGATATCAATGAAACGCTTGCAACTCAGGTGTCTCACGTCCGAGTACCTCCCCAGGATCAACGACGTCTGGGTGATATCATCTCCAGGATCAACGACGTCTGGAGGATATCATCATAACCTTACACTCCTGAGACTGAGCCTCCCCTCGGAGCTACTCGTCTCCAGGTAGTGAATCGTACTCCAGGATCTACGACGTCTGGAGGAGACCATCAAATCACAGAGGATGGTACCAATAGCCAATATTCTCATTTCCAAAACCATTTAAATCTTTCTATCAAATCAATAGTTCAACAGGGCTTCTGCCCGAAATAGAGCTTTTACAAGTAAGTTCCACAACTTCATTTATAACACGATGTCTAACAGATAATTTCTAAATCGATTTCATCCATCAAATCATGTAACTTAATTTCAGAGTCAAAAGCCATCTCAAATCTTAGGCCATCGCTCAAAATCACAATTTTATGATTTTCTCGAAAATCGTGCCCAAAGCAATATAAAATAATATAATATTCCCAAAATCCGGAAATCATCATACCACATCATCAATCATAGAAAATCAATTTAAATCATACCATAAAGCATTTAAATAAAAGTAGTGAAAACATATATGCATGCATTTAGGGTAGAAAACAAAAGCCCACTCACACACCGTCCAGATTGCTCGGATTCGAGTTGTTCGTTCTCATCCGATGTCCCGAGAATATTTCGGCCTGTCAAACATGTAATATAGGGTTACTAGAGTATCATATAATCTTGTGTACGAATTTCCTAATCATCGGAATAAAATAGTATTATTTAAACGTAACCTATACGCTTCGGGTATGTAAAACTACTCTCAGTCCATATTCGATTGACCTGAAACCAACGCTAATAGGTCTGTATCATCGAGAGCATCAAAATAGCTGTTGAACCCAAGGTGAAATTCCCGGCCACGCGCCCTCACGCGCCGCCGCAAGCGGCTGCGCGTGACAGCCACGCGCCGTGAACAGTACACTGCTACAGTGCTTCTCCCTCGCCCGTTTCTCTGATAAACGGGTCTGCAACCCGCGATCAGACCCGACTCGGTTTCGATCAATTTGAACTCAATTCCTTTCGTTCTTTCACTCATTAGCATCAATTCAATCTAGATTACAGTTATGTGACTTCAATTTAATCAAACAAACCCTCAAAATCCTCGACTCAAGACGAACACTCGACGGGTCCTAACTCGGGTACCCAAAACCAACCTGTTTCTTCCAATTGATGACACCAGAAGCATCCTAGGTCCATTCTAAATACGAAATTGAAATCAATTTCACGAATCATTACCTCCAAGTAATCGAACGTAAGGTCCAAGATTCAGAACAGTTGCAGGGCCTGTTCGTCACCAATTCACCTCCAATTTTCGTTCCAGTTGATTGGGTTCGAGTCTTCTAGTTCCCAGAAGATGAAATATCACCTCAATTGTGATCGAAATCGTTGAAGAATTCAAATTCGATAATTTTTGGTGTTGGGTGATTTTCGGGTGTTTTGTTTTCAGAGGGTTCCCGGTCCAATTTCTCCCAAAATTTCACTCAGGTACTCACTTAATTCCCCCCTTTTGTCCTCTGTTTAGTCTCTCTCACTCTCTGGGATAGTTGATCGATCAAGGGAGAAGAAGATGTTATGTGTTTGTGTTTGTACTAACTATGGGTTAATATCCATTCAAATGAATTAATTAATTTTAATGGCAATCAAGTGCCACTAAGTTGTTTCTCAACATAGACAGGTGTCCACAGCTGGTATAAAAGGTGGTGAATCAGCAATTAAATGGATTAATCAGCCCTTGCACCGTTTATTCTTGTATGCACAATTACCATTTTACCCTTTAAGCACAATTACCATTTTGCCCCTACATTTCGCAACCCCATAACTTCTTCATCCCAACTCCGTTTTTGACATGCCACCTGTCCACGGATTCAGCGTTCCGAGACCTACACTATGGTACTAGAAAAATGTGCAAAAAGTATGCCAAACAAAAAGTCAACTTTTAGCCATGTCCCTCCAAGGTAAAAACGTCATTTTCACATTATTTTAATATTTCACATTTTTTGGATTTTTCGGGGCGTTACACCACTAATTTTCGCCACTCCGTGTAATGACCCGTCCTAGAAGTCCGGATTAGCTTAGTGATTAATGAAGGATTAGTAAAGTTAATCGGTGATTAGGTCGGTGGTTTCGAACGAACGGTGCAAAATGATAGTTTTACCCCTTGAATGAGTGTACTTTGACTTTTAGTTCGGGCAGTCAAATGGACTTTGATCGATGACTGTGATGTAGTTCGGGACGTCACGAGTTCATAGACAGGTGGCATGTCTGATTCCGACATTCGAGGAAGAAGTTATGATGTTTGGAAGTTCGAGGGTATTTTGGTAATTTGGTTGAAAAGGGGCAACCTGTTGACTTTTCATACGACATGGATTTGGCACGCATTTCGAGGACTGTTAAGTAGGTCTCGATTCCTTGAGTACAACAACAAGCGACATGCTGTCATCAGATTTCGGATGGCTCGGATTTTGGTCTAAAAGCTTGAGGGGCAAAATGGTAATTTTGAAGGCAGAGACATTTTCGTAATTTGTTGCATTGGGATCTGTGCCCAGTAAAAATGAGACACTTGGCTGCTTTGGATGTTGTGTCCACCAGAGTTTGGACACATGTCCTTCTCTGGATGGTTGTAGAACCTTGCACAGCTGCCTCCTTTTGTTTTAAATCAGTTTCAATGTTTTAGCACGATATTGGAAGGAAACAGAAAACAGAGAGAACCCAATCCATACATTCCCTTCAAACCTCAATAATTGCTGATTACTTGTGAATCGAATGAGAGAATGGATGATAGAGGAAGGTGATACGATAAGGATGGTGGTTGTACGGCGGTCCATGACGGCGGGTTGAGGTAACCCGTGAAGTTCTGTTTTCCCATTGAAAATGCCAAGTTTTGTTTCCATGGGTTTTGGATCAATTCAGTTAATGGAATGGTGTTTGGAGGTTCAGACACATCATTTGGGACCGAATTCGAGGCCTGAAAGGGGTGGTGGCCATGGAACCCGTGTAAGGTAACTTTGATTTCAAAAATGGTGTCTTTGATTCTAGCTAGTTTTGATCGATTCTAATGGGTGGAACATATTTCTGGAGGTCCTGTGAGTTGCTTAGGCTGGGTTTTGAGGACTGAGATGACTTGTGGTGACCAGAGATAGAGAAGAAACACTTGGTTTTGAACAAGGAACGGGGAGGTATGATCTTAACTCCCATTCTTTAAATTAAGGATGTAGTTGAATAGGAAATAGTTAGATGAACCTGTAGGAGGTGGAAGGAATGAAAACGGACCGAAAACGAAGAAGGAATGGAGCTGAACAAGTCAAATCGGTTCGACCGGATCGGACCGGTTTGAACCCAGTTTGACCGAGGTTGAAGACAACATGTGCTAGCGTGTGAGGCCCATGCGAAGCCCCTTTGGGAGGCGCTTGGAGGCGCATGGCACATCTTTTGAGGAAGGTTCCAACACAACTTTTAAAGTATTTGATGTAACAAACATTTTGGGATTAGTTTCGAGTCGATCGGACATCGTCTTGATATGTTTCAGGATGTCTGAATGTTTTAGGACAAGTTTAAAAATAGTTAAAAAATTCGGGAAAATTACGTGGCTTTAGTAGAAGCTTTATAAAGTAGTTAGTGACCTTATTATGGATTTGGACAGGTTTGGGAAAGCCGATGATAGGGGATTAGCTAGGAACGACGTAAGTGCACGCGTATCGAGGCAGCGACGAGAATGGTCTGTGAGTGGACTTTGCTTTCAAACTTATAATGCATGCATAACTATTTTATATGTTTTTTATACGTGATTTCTATGTTTATGATATGATATTGATGATTTACGATTTTACACATATTTCGAGATATTTACGTAATTGCACGTTTTACGAGATATGGATTTATGCTGTGATTTAATAATGATTTTGATACTATGATTTTGGGATTTGAATTATGATTTGATTTCAAGGATTGATAAATGAGATTCGGGTTTTGGAATCGGATTTCAGAAATATGATTTGGGATTCGGTTTTGGAACTTGAAAAGTGGATTTCTGGATTTGGATTCGGAATGATGATTTCAGATTCGGCTTAGGATTCGAAATGGTGATTTCGAATTCAGATTTGGACATGGATTTGGAAATGGTTTTAAAATGGTTTTGGATTGGATTTTCTGGATCTGGTTATTGGGTTTAAAGACCCGGATATGATATGTGACGGGGGCGGGCCCAGATATGTTATTGGGTTTAAATACCCAGATTGAGTTTAAAGACTCGGGAGTTTAAAGACTCGGATATTGTGATTCCCCCCGTAGGCCTATTGAGTTTAAAGACTCGGATTATATTGAGGCTTGGATTGAGTTTAAAGACTCGGATTGCTATTGAGTTTAAAGACTCGTATAGATCCAGCAAGTTCGATTGATTGAAATGGATTTCAAATATTTTTGGATTTCTGTGATAACTTGATGGTTTTCAATGATGATGGTTTTCAATAATGGTTTTCAGATGTTTGGGCCTATGACCCGGATGATACGGATTTTAATGGTTTTGGGATGAGGCCCGGGATTTGAGGAAAAGGAAATTATTTCAGGCTTTTGGTTTTATAAATGGTTATATTAGCTTGAATATGAAATGGTTTTTATGAAATGGGTTTTATATGCATGCATTGGTTTTAAATGGAGGGTATAAATGTCTTTTTTATAAACTGTTTTCTAAACTTATCCTTTATCTTTGTCCACTCACAGTCTTTTGTGTTTTTCGATACCCTCCAGGTTTGATGCGGTGCGAGCTGTTGTGAGAGAGACGAGACATCACACACGCGATCCACATCGATGCTGCGAACTCTGGTTAACTCTAGTTGGTTTTTTGTACGTTGAATTGGTTATCCCTTGTCTAGCTTACGTGTTCCACAGGGGTTGAACGGGTGTTTAGCCTTCGTGTTGCACGTGAGTTAGACAGGAGCATGACTTCGCCCTTAATCCCAGGGGATTGGGGGTGGGTCGTGTCACTCTGATCCGTCCCGAAGTGATTCCGAGTTCCTAACTTTCAATGCTTCACCGTCGCTCCCCTGTTAGTGACCTACCACGACCGTGTACTTGGGAGAATATGGGACACATTGAGTTCCAGCACTCAGGAGGTCTGTGCAAGTCCCCAACCGAGGCAGACGCTTACACATTGGGAACCCTTTCCTAAGGCCTAAGCTCAAACATACCAAGCTGAGACTACCTTACATACACAAGCTTACACTAAAAAACTCCCTAAGCATACAACACGCCAACCGAACACATACCCGGTCAGTCTACAAGGGTATACAATATGCAGACCGAACACCAAATTGGTTAGTCTCATTATACATACATTTATCTACACATATGCAAACATACAAGTTATGGTCAGATCAACACATTCAAGTCGGTACATTCATCACCACAAGGTATTTACAAACAAACTGACCAATCGACAGGACAATTAACACTTGAAGAAAGTTAAGGAAAAGTCTTCCCTATTAATAAAGTCAAAAATTAAGGAAAAGTCTTGCCTATTAATAAAGTCAATCAACCAATCGGTCGGCCAAGAGTTTACAAAAAAAAAGGAAATTTACAAAATAAGTCCTACACTACATTGACACGCAGGTCGGGCACAAAAAAAAAACTGAGGCAAGCTCAGGCTGCCAGTGGGTCTGTCGGTTTGGAGTCGGTAGTAGGGGGCTGGTCGGACAGCGCAACTTCTTCCTCCTCCACCTCTCCCTCTGAGCTCTCAGTCGTGCCAATCCTCAGCAGATGCTCCAGAGTCATCCAAATAGTAGTGCTCTTATACAATATCGACTTATCCTTATACACATATCATAATATGAGCTATGTAACTCAAAAATCATCATTTCAAGACCATTTATTCAAAAAATTCAACTAAATTGGAGATAGTTTAGTCATTTATATGTATAAACTTAATTGACTATTCAATGTAAGGATCTTAGTTTTTAGCAACATCATTAATGTTTTTAGTACATGATATTGAAATGATAATTTAGAGAATAAACAGTTTCGATTATAATATAGGTATAAAGGAGCTCAAAATGGTGATTTGAGAAGGTAATATTTAGGGAAATGCAAATTGTATCCTATGTTGTATTAATAATTTTCTTCAATGTGCCACTTTTGTCCTTTATACTATTCAACGATATGCTTTTTCTTTATTTTGTAATAAAAGGTCTTGATTTTGGTTCTTATTGTAAATAGTGAGGTAGACCCTTTTCTACTAATGTCCATTATACATATGAGATATTTATCTAACCCGCATACAATAGATCAGAATACAACTAAATTAAAAATAATAGCTAGTAATCTCGGTACTACATATTATTCTTATTAGGTTAAGTGCACCATGAACTTGCACATTAGTCACACTTTGCACCCTAAACTGGTTATTCGTTCACTTAACACCATGAAACGGTTGAATTGAGCTCATCTATATTTTCATAACAGATGTTAAGTTTGACGCCAAAGTGACTACGTGGCGCCTACATGGATTAAATTACACTAAATTAACAAAGGGAAATTGCGGAACTTCAACAGTTTTCTGCTTCATGACCTTGACTACAAACAAGTTCTAAGAGTTGCAGACCCAAGTGTGAGCCATGATGCAATTGAGATCCAGAAAGAAAGAGGACTCAGAAGTCAATGCCAAGGTTATAGACGCCTTCACCACCCACCGAAATGCCCTCCATCAAGCTTGTGGATCTACTGGGTTGAGTTTTTTCTGCTTGAAGTTGACCAGATCTACCATCTCGCATACCCTACCTCTCGCATCCACTACAATTTCAACCCTGTCAACCACTAGATCACAGATGACGTTCCTAATAAAAGCATAAGAAGGGCTCCAAATCTACCATCTGGTTAGTTATTGCACAAATATTCCTTTAAACCTTCCGCATTAGAAAACATGCATAAATAACTGAATAAACCTTTGATTTCCAATAAAATCATAAATCATAAAAACTTCGAGTCTAACTCCAAATCACATAAAGCCATAAAATCCCCCTGACCCATATTTCTCTGAAATCATTGGCTATAAGACATTTAAAAAACCTCTAAACACATTAACAGTAATAAAGCCAAACCTGATCCGCTGGTCCAACCAGCCCAAAACCTCCATCATGCTGATTCACATACCATATGAACTACCGGTAAACAACCATAGGTCTTGCGGAGTCCAACTTCGTCGGCATGTGTCAAGTCAACTCTGTTCACATCTAAACTCGTCGTTATGAATCCTCAGAGTCCGACTTCGGAATAGCAATCCAATCTCCTGAGGTTAACTAACACCAAAAAATAGTATCCAAACCAAAACACATTATCACCTAGGCACTAGCTTAAAACAGTTTCCATCCTGGGCACCAGATCAAAACCCGATTTCTCAAAAACTACCATAAATAAATATCCAGAAATCATAACCGAAAAATACATTCATTAAAATCAATATCTAGAAATCATAACTGAAAATACATTTTAAAACCAACCATTTATCCAACAATCATAACCATATCCATAACCATGATAAACCATACCATAAAAATAGTAAAACATATAATTATGCATGCATCAAAGTTATGAAAGAAACTGTCCACTCACAGCACTGCCGCTAGCCCGAATCCTGAGCCGTAAGCCAATCTGAAGCCTTCGAAATGTCCCAACCTGTCAAAGTCACACCAGGAGATCACTAACAATCCATATAAGTCGATACAAGAAACTCTCAAAAACCCCAAAATTGAAAATACGCTCTGAACACACTTCCCAAAGAGAAAACACCAAAACTTCTTATAAATGACGTCTAATCGACCTAAATCACCACTAATGGATTCAGGATGTCGAAACCTTTCAAGAAAGATAGATCCCACCTCAAATTCAAGCCCACGCGCCCCACACACTTTGGTCAAAGTTCTCATGCGCCTGGTCAACGCTGATGACGTCATTAGTTTATGTCAGCCCTAGCTAACGTGTCACCTAACAATCCCTGACACACCTGCCTACGTGGCACCCATTGACATGTGCCATATGGCACTACCCAGAAACTTTCCATGTGGCACCATGCCACGTGTCACATGTTGATGTCATGTTGACGTCACCTTGCCACCGTAGACCCTCTGATAGCCTCTGACACATCGCAATGTGGAACCAACCAGCCGCGGCCAAATGACCTGATAGTGATGGCGTAGATTACCACGTCATCATCATCAACCTCTCGCAGGCCAACCCTGCGATCCTTCAACTGGTTCACTCAACCTGAATCTCGACCCCAACTCAATCTTCACCAAATCACGTCCAAACTTCACCATGTTTTCACCATTCAGCTTCAGTTGAACTCAAAGCTTCCACCGTTCGGCCATGGCTTCCAAGAACGGCTCTGTCACTTCCCCAGCATCCAAAAGCATTCCTTCTTAACTCAGAAGGATTGTATGACCTCCGGGAGTACACTAGCACGACTGTTAGTTCATTTCCAGGTCCTGGCTAAAACCCGACATGGGTACTCATGGGTTTACTCAATTTTTCTCACAATTTTTTTAGTATCAGACTCCACATGTATCCCAGTTTTCTCTCATTTCACCTCTTTCCCTCCCTTTCCAATATTTATTTGGCCTTTTCTTCCACTTTTTCCCCAGTACCTATCACGCTCATCACCTTTTTCTTCTTCTTATTTCGGTGTCTTCCCTCGACCACCCTTACCAACACAACACACACATATAAATTGAACCTAGGTAAGTCAGTGGAGTTTTAGGGAGGAAAATTCTAGAGTTTTCTGGACCATTTACCACCCTTAAAATATCTTGTAAACAAAAAACCAAAATGCCCTTATGTTAAAAAATGACCAAAATGCCCTAAGCCTTCCTTGACCCATAACAAGCTTTTCCGAACTCATTTATCGACATACCGCACATCCACGTACTCAGAAGATCGGGGACCTTCGTAATGATCTTTTTGAAGGTTTCTAACGATGTCCCGATGAAAAGTCAACATTTTGACTTATTAGTCAAAGTCACCCCTTTGACTTTTAGGGGCAAAATTGTCATTTTTCTTATCTTCGAATATGGTATGCATTACAATTTCGCCTCCCTTCAAAAATTTTCATCCTCAAAATTTTAGAATGAGACCAAGCTCAACCAATTTACACCAGTTAGATCACACAACATTATTACTATATGTACTAAAACAAGTATCAAATTATAGGGCATCCTAAATTACAGAGTAGATCTAAAAATTTATACAGTTTACGTAATCAAATTATATAATGGACCATCACATTGTGACCAGATTATCCTTACGCAGTCGTTTACCACATCCAAGTCATCATAACCAAACAATATTCAAAATTATACCTTACAATCAAACTGACCTCGGTAACTGCATGAAACATCATCCGAATCATGCCGAAATCATTTATCACATCAACAACAATAATTGTTATCCATTAGTGCATACAAGCCTCTTAACTATGCTTGATCATTTCTTACCTCAACTTCTCATCACAATATATCACATTTAAATGCATAGACTGCCCAAGAACCATCCAAACATGTCAGATATCATATCCACAATTAAAACCATATTAAAAAACCAAGCTCGTGGTCCAAACATACCGTATATCAAGACCTCGTAAAAAGTGCAATAATATAATAATCACATAAACCATCAAAATTTTATGTAAAGATCCCGATCAACCATACCTCATCAAAAATCATATAGAAATCGCTTAGAATATATAGATATGCATGTGTAAAGTTCAACAAAAATAAACATCTACTCACGACCTCTATTAAGATTTAGATAGTACCGGGATCCCATATGGTCTAAACGTATTTCATCAATCCATAATCAAATTTATCCAAGTACTATTTCAAGTACCATCCACATCACTCATCCCACAACGGCACTACACGTAGGCCATTTACCACAAAAATCATTTGAGTCATATTTGAAAACAATATCAATCACATCATCCAGACAATCCCCCAGGGTATCAATACTACCGATAGTCACTCGGGGACTGGAGGCCTGCTCAACGTCCGAGTGTAATCTCACTCAGGAACTGGAGCCCTGCTTGACGTCTGAGTGAGTGCTGACTCAGAAAATAAAGCGTCACTTGACGTCTGAGTCATCACAACACTAGTCTCAAGAATTAGACCCCAGCTCGACGTCTAAGACTATCTATCATACTATCTGTTTAGGTAACTAGAACTCGGCTCGACGTCCGAGACCAACCAAACACTACTGACTTAGGATCTGGAGCCTAGCTTGGCGTCTTAGTGGTCACCACAATTAGCTCAACACACATCTCATAATATCATATCATAGCATCATATTATCATACCATCGTACACATCATCATTATATATATTCATTATATCATCTAATATCAATTTCAACAATGTACCATCACAATCACATACCAAATCATCATGATAACCACAACATGAATATCGAGAATATACTTTTGTAATATACATGTAACTCTTCGAATGAAATCCACAACTCAATGATCAAGCTTGAGTCCCAAAGACATAACCCAAACATAAAACATCAATTAAATTCTTTTCTACATATACGTATTCTTGAAAGAGAAAAAAATCAAACCATCAATTAAATTTCAACTTAACATAATTTCCTTACGAATTTCGTAAAATAATACTTAAAATTCATATTCCATTTTCAAGTCCTCAATAACCAACTCAAACCACTTTTAATTAATAATTTTTCTTTTATTTCCAGTGAAGTTCAAATCATATATGAATCCTAATTAATGCAACAACACGATCATTCCGAATCTCCACTATAAAAATAACGGTTTACTTCTTGTACACACCTATTTGATAAATCAACTTCACCATTCAAAACTCGAGCCTAAACCCATCTCACAATTTATGGCCAACACCAAAATATAACTTCAAGTACAATTCTCTTAAAATGTATATACGAAATTCATTTAGAAAATCTTGAACATTATGGATAAATATCATTAGGAAATCAAATTCAAATCATTACCACTTAAATCATTCAACACTTATAACTCTCATGTTCAATCAAATCAAATTCCAATTCGTATTACTCACTCATTTAAACCAATCATCGTTTGTAAACCAAATTTCATAAGCGTATATTTGGAAATTTCATCAAGATTCATTAATGCATAATGACTTAACTATTATATTAATCATGTAAGAAAAGTAATGATGATACAGGGCTCACAATTCGAGAATCAAGATACCTGATAGCTTGGCTCTGATACCAAGTTGACAGAACCTGTTCCAAATTTTGTGGAAACCGGACCAATCCCACTGTCATCCGATGATCTTTGTCAGACAAAGGATTTTTCTATTTGAATTTTACCCACTCTTATTAACTAACCGAATTAAATCCACTTTGCGGGAAAACCGCCCACATCCGACGTGCTCCCGACAAGAAGGAAACTCCAATAACTGACCATAATATGATTTTATATCGGTTATTACACAATGTAATTTGGAACTTCAATTATATATCAATTTTAGCTAAATAACCGTTTATTCCAAATATCTAATTATTTTCCCGTTTCACTTACACAAGTTCTTATTCGGAGTCCCTTTCTCGTGTTTTTAAACACAACTTCATAAGCTTGTTCTTACAACCACCTCATAATTATATACAACATGCAAGTAAAAGAAGGATACTTATACACATTCATTTACCAAGCATAAAAGACCTTCCTTAATAATCATCCAGATTTCTCTTCGAATATCAAATCATTAGTTATACAAGTATAACTCATTTATCATGAAAAACATCTTTTGTAACTAGAAATATAGTCATTTATTTACCAATTAAACATAATTCCAATGTAACCTTGTAAAAAAAAAAACTCAAGTCTTAACTTCCATACTTTTAATTATCAACATTTTCTTAAGAAATCAATTCTTATACCATAATTACACCATACCACCATTTTCTCCAATGGCCATAGTAAACCATTGATTTCACATCCATAACTTTTCCTTCTACCCAAGTTCATCATAATTTAATTCATGATTAACATTCTTAATTTTCCCTAATTAAGTTAGATTTTATAAAATGAACATATAACTTTGAGCACCCAAATCAATACCCAATCGACATTCAATTAACACAAAGTCCATGCCATTAGTGTAAGACTCATTTCTTGGTAAGAACGGTGAACAATCCCACATCGCTCGGGGAGGAAAAGGTGAAGTTT